>CAVNZG010001288.1:0-48831 GCA_963693315.1 Diogma glabrata
AATTCCAAGAAGAAAGTTCCACACAACAAAAACGACGTCGACCATTCTCAAAATTTCTCGAGTTTTCTCTGCAAAGATATGTTGGATTTACCTCGAAAAATTTAGAAATACAGTTACATTGTATATGACGAAAAACGGTATCTACACAGGTGAAAAGTCGATATTTGAACTTGACCATTTTTGATTTTCCTGAAACTAGGCATGGACAAAATAAAAAATACTATATAGTAGAATTTTTTTGCCAGCGAACACGAAATTTTTTTGTTATGCGCATATTGTCTCGATTAAAATATTAAAAAAAACTATTGGGGTCCCATTGAAATGGACAAAAAAAACGCATAAAATTTATAAATTACTATTGAAATTCAACCAATTATAATAGAAACCTAAAAACTAGTAGAACTATTAATGATTTTGTAGGAAATATAACAAAATTTTAATAATTAAAAATAATTATAATAAAAATAACGACGCCTACGTAAACAAATATCACAACAAACAAATGGTACGAACTAGAAGTAGAAATTAAACTAATATAATTGTTTTGAAAACAAGTTTATCCCAAAATAAATAATACATCTCTGTTTTACTTTTTGTCTCATCTTTTATCTCTTGCTGCGTCCTATCTGTCAAAAATTCGCTGGAAAAAAAATTCTACTATACTTAGCTTATAATTTATTTAAGTGCGTAGTTTAGGCATAGGGGCACCCCAACATGCATGAAAAATGTAAACTTTGCCAATCCGGAGTAACTTTGAAATTAATGGTTATGCCGATTTCAACAAACATTTTTTTTGTCTGATAGGTGGTTAGTTACTCTTTAGAAAAAAAATTAATTAAAAATTTTAAAGTTAAAATATTAAAAATCTTTTTTAAAAATTGACCCTAGCAAAGATCTATTGAATTTTAGCTTTTTTGTTTTTTTAATAGTTTTATCCTTATGTCAATTATGTCAAATTTACAATGAGGCTCCTTTTCGTGTTCTGGAGATATTTAATTTTTAAAGATTTTTAGTACAACTTAAATTCTAATTTTTCATAATGTTTCTAACAATTTCCATTAACAAAACATTTTAGCTACAATCAAATTAAATTTTTTTTTAAATAGTTCAATCCTTACTTTAAAATATATCAAATGGGGCTGTTTTTCGTTTCATTGAAATATTTAATTTAGACCGACCGAAGATTTTTAGACCGACTAAACGTTCTAATTTTTCATCATTCTTTCGAACTTCTAGTATGGAGTCAAATTAGAACTCGGAAAAAAAATTTCTCAAAAATATCTCATTCAATTCAGTTTGTAGCGATAAAGTAACATCGCAAATCGAAAATCACAAAATTTTACGTAAAAAACATGTATCATACTTGTTTCAATGATTAAAATTCAACGAGTAATAATTTGTTAACTAACGCACCAAACGACTCTGTGTCGAACATCTTTTAAAGAGAATTATAGCCCCATGCGTGTGTGCGTCTCATGCGTATGACAGACTAAAGCAATCGGTATAAAACATATTACACATTAAAGTGTAAGTATTTTTGGACAGTGTATTTTAAGTAATTATCTAAGAAACGTATTGGAGCAAAAATGTTTAATAAATTAAATTTGCCAAATTTTAAAAAAATCATGTTTTTCCGCTAGGTCTATAGCTTTAATTGTTAATTTTAAATTATAGAGATTAAATTAAAAATATTGAGTAAAAAAATATTCATTCTTTCTTAAAAAAGATTAAAACAAATGGTACACACAATCACCAACAGAAAATAGAAAAAATTCAAAAAGAAAACAACAACAAAAAGTATAAAAAAACGGAATAGCTACGAAACATTTCTTCTAAAAAACTGAAGAAAATATTGTAGATGTCATAAAAATCACCAGAACGCATTCTAAATTTGACTCCGTATTGACGTCACACTGTGCTAAAATACAATAGCAATAACCTTAAAAACTACATTATCGATTAATTTAAATACCGTAAATTGTCCACAACCTTAAGCTGGGTATTAACATGTGAACTGTGACATTTTTTAAATCAATCAGAGAAGAGAATTTTATATTCACCTCAAAATTCTTATTTTTGATTGGTTTATAAAACCATCCACAGCTTGCATGTTAAAACCCAGCTTGAAACTATGTTTAAATCAGTCTTCTGTGATGAAGATGTCAACTCATATTGAAAGAGAAATACATTCTCAAATAGGAGTTTTTCTTTATCCTTATTTTATTTCACGGGAATAAAAATATGGAAAATAATGATCGGAAAACTACTATTATATGATTTTTAGCACTGTTTGTCAAAAAAAGTTAATTTTTTGTTAATATCGAAAAGATAATAATTTGAACAAAACGGCGAAAAACAGTAGCAATAACTTTCAAAAACAACATTATCGATCAATTTAAAATTCGTAAAACGAAATTTTAATGATTTTTATGTATTTATGAATAAAAAAAGTCGGGTCAAGTGCGAATATAAATCGCTCGCCGAGGGTTCCGTGTATATAATAATATGAAAAAACAGTATTTGCTAATGTAGTTATACGTTGGGTTGAATTTTACCCATAACTGTGGCATAATGGTGGCAACATTTTTGAATTTAATTTGTTTATTAGTCAAACATAAATACAGTTTTTCTCGAAATCATTGAGAATTAATGGAATGCGTATACCGATAACAAACGGTTACAATTCTTGGACCATGAAGATTACTAGATTGCAATGGTCAGCCCGAATAATGTTTTTTATGCCGAGTTCATCTGACTAACCATAATCTATTCAATGTTATTTTAGAACGCTAATATTATAAAATATTTTCTGAATTGGTTACTAAATTATACATTTGCTGCAAAGTAACAAAATTGATCCTCAAAAAATTGATCAAAGAATTCAAAATTCTACGTGAAATTCTTCACAAAAACACGATTTTAAATCGAAAATGGTGACTTTGAAAATTTCGGAAAACGGTTTTAGACTAGAAACAAAATAACCTTTCATATAACACCCCACTTGTCAAGGTCAAAAATAACTTTTTTTCGAAATTTCTTCTCTCAACCCCCTTCTAAGGAACATTTGAAATAATGAGATAACCGCTATAGTTTTCGTTCAATCTTTACAAAATTACCTATGACTGTGAATTTTTTCAATTTTTCGCTTTTGTAATGTTCGATGATAAAGGGACAGAATCAAATTTTCACATTTTTATAAATAAGTCCAAAACCGTGTTCTCGAAAATTACAAAAAAAATATTTTGAACTACAAAAAAAATCACCTTTCATATGACACCCCACTTGTCCAGGTCCAAAATATTTTTTTTCAAAATTTCTACTCACAACCCCCTCCAAAGAACAATTGAAATTATAACGACCAAAAAAAAATTTTATTTTTTTTTTGCCAAGTTCCTACAACCGTGAATTTTTTTAAATTTTTTCTTTTGTAATGTTCGAAGATAAGTGCGGGGGACAAAACTAAAATTTCACTTTTTCCAAAATAAGTCAAAAACTGTGCTTTCGAAAATTACAAAAAAAATTGTTTTAGACTAGAAAAAAAATAACCTTTCATATGATACCCCACTTGACATGACCAAAAATATTTTGTTTTCGTAATTTTCACTCTCAACCCCCTCCAATAAACATTTGAAATTATAACAACCAAAACAAAAAAACGGATTTTTGTATGCAAAATTCCTACAACCTTGAATTTTTTCAATTTTTTGCTTTTGTAATATTCGAGGTTAAGGTAAGGGACAAAAAAATAAACACACGTTTTTGGAAATAACTTAAAAACTAAGCAGTCGATAATTCGTTGAAAGGACTTTTTGAAATATTTGAATTTTTTTTGATTTTTTTAAACCAAACTCGATTCCTTAAAACAAACTTTTGTTTTACTATCTCCTTATCAATGTCCATAAAATATTGATAAAAACAAATATCCATAATTTTCTTGTTGTCAGTAGGCGTGGACAAATACATTGTATAACTGTAAAAAATTTCAAGTTGATAGCACTTATAATTTTTGAGAAAATCGATTATGTAGAAATTCGGACGGACACCGAAGTCTCACCAATAGGGTACCGTTTTTACTTTTTCAAAGTACGGAACCCTGAAAACATTAAACAATAATTTTAATATTATGTAAAAAAATTAAAATTAACAATAAAAAAAAATCTACCACGCCAGGAATTGATCTCTCGACCTATAGATCTTCGACCTATAGACCTCAGTACCCATATTGCAGTTTGAGCGTTACGCTCGTAGTAGAGCTTTACGCTGGTACTCACCTTACGATGGAAAGGAATTTCGCGCCAGTGCGAGATTCTACTCTTAAAGTGGAATTTCGCACCCGTTCCAATATAGGTTAGATAGTGGACACTCGTAGCTTTGCGTGCATTTGCAACGCTGTTGCGATACTTCAACCCTTAAAGTGGAATTTTGCACCCAGTGCGAGATTGAACTTAAGAGTTCAGACTCGCACCAATGGAAACTCGCGTTAGTTGAATCTCGCATCGGTAGAATTTCGCACAAGTGGAATCTCGCACCAGTGGAATCTCGCACTAGTTGAATCTCGCACCGGTAGAATTTCGCACAAGTGGAATCTCGCACCAGTGGAATCTCGCACCAGTGGAATCTTACACCAGTGGAATTTCGCACTAGTGGAATCACGCCGAAATTAGCTGTGACTTAAAATGTATCTTTCTCCAATCTAAGTCTTTCGAAATATCAAAGAACTCATAGAAACAAATGCTTTTCATTTTAATAAATTTGGAATCATATTTTCTTCGAAAATGGAAACTAATAACTTTTTAAATAATCCAGTATTGGAAAATGAAGATTTTGTTTCAACACGAGAAGCAATATCTATTTTTATTAAGCATTGTGTTCATAAAGAACGAATAATGGGTGAATTGTTTACCGTTAAAAAACGTGGAAAAGGAAGTGCAAGATATGAATGTAAAGCTTGTCGGCGGTTGATTGAAGCTGTAAAAGTTAATGAAGAGAACTGGACAATCATGGGTTGGCCTAAGAAAGAACATCACCCAAGCTGTACTTTATTAAATAAAGGAGAAGCACGATCCGTGACCGTGCACCAGAAATGAAGCCATACAGCGCAAGGCCGAATTTGGAGGAACGTGTTTCATAAAACTCTAGCAAAAGAAGTTGGAACCGCAACCGATATTGCTTTTTCTTACCGTACTTTTAAAGTGCACAAAAGTGCACTAAACAAATCACGTAAGTTGTGAAATTACTTATGTTCTATTAAGATGCAATGTAAATTAAATCTTAGATTTGAGAAAAAGTGCATCCAACGGAGACTTCATTTTTGAAAATGGAAAGCTCATAAAGGAAAAATCCGCGATTATACCTACTGAGGATATAAATGAAAAAGACTTCTTCCTTATTTATAGTAGTGAGGATCTATCAAACATTCTTTTAGGATCAAAATTTATGGCTAAGAGTTTTTTCGCCGCAAATACATGTGATGTTCGACGGTACTTTTAAGATTTCGCCAGTTGGATATCTTCAAGTTTATATATTTTGGTTTGTCGAAGAGGAAATTGTTGAAGGAGAAAATTTGACTAGGTCAAGACTCAAGAGCCTTCCCTGCTTTTTATGCAATCATGAAGAAAAAAACTACTGAAGACTACCAACAGGTTTTGAAAGAAATCGAGCAATACAGGTATTATTAAGATTATTTTTATTTATATCAAATAATTCTAATATTCATATTATAACCTTGTTTTGCCGGGCTTAAAATTTTTTGTTTTATTATTTTGTTTTTCCTCAAATTACCCCGTTTTAATTGAATATAATTTTTATTATTCAATCTATATATTTCGGGCTAGGCCCATTTTCAGGATTATTAATAAAATAATAAAAAATTATATCACAATCAGAAAAATAAATTTTTGACATAAATTATATAAACAAAAATTGATATACAATTTAACATGAGTTACTATGTTATAATTAACTTAAAAAATGGTCATCAAGTGAATAGCTTAAAGTTACTTTAAATTTTAGAACAATCGGATTAAATTAAAATAATTATTCGAAAAATCCTTCTAATCACTTTTAAAATTACAAATTGTTTCCTCATTTTTTATAATTTGGCACACATCGTGTGTCTGTAATTTAGTCTTATTTCTTTCCTAAGCCAAAATTTGAACATCATCGAATTTAAATTCATGTTTATTTTCTATAGAATGTTTAGCAAGTGCAGAACAATTATTACTAACTGAAGTTTTTTTAGAATCATATTTATGTTGATCCATACGAACACCTAATTTTTGAATTGTTTCACCAATATATGTTGTGTTACAGTTATTACAATCAACCTTATAAACAACACCACTATGTTGTTCTTTATAGGTATTTTCGATTTTGAATTTGTAAAACTATAACTATTTTTATATTTAGCCCTCATAGCCATTTTAATATTAGGAACAAACTGTGAACAAGAGCGAGAAAGTGTTTCACTTAGACCAGGAACATAAGTTAATGAAGCATATTTATTTAAATTTTCATTATTTGATACCATCAAGGATCATACCAATGCAATGCATCAAGTACCATTTGTATTTTATTTTCAGGAATAGATGTAATATGGTCATCAACATATTAATACCAAAAAAGGGGAGTAAAATCAATTTTAAGTAATTGTACCAAAATTGGTGCTAAACTAGACCCCATAAATAAACCATTCTTCATTTTCATAAATTATTCTTCATATTTAAAATAGTTACAATCAATCAAACAAAAACTTAGAAGATTCAGAAATTCCTTCTTAGGAATTTTTGTGTTTGTACTAATGCATTCATCAAAATCTATTTCAATTAGTTTTAATGCCAATTGAGGTGAGATATTTGTAAAACAGTTAGTTACATCAAATGAAATCAATTTAAATTCTTCAGGAATATTTTGTTTGATAATTTTCTTAACAAATTGTGTAGAATTTTTTAAAGTATATTTAGAAGTAAACGAAACTCTCAAAACTCTTGACAGAAATCTAGCCAATTTATAACATGGAGAATTTATAGTAGAGATAACTGGACGTATATTTCTATTAGGTTTATGTATTTTAATTTGACCAAAAATACCAGGAGGAATCGAAATATAAGTTTTGAGATTCTTAGCCATTTCTTGTGTAATATATTGGTGCGTTTTATTATTCAATGTACATAATCAATCTATTATTTTTTCTTTCAAGTGTTGCCGTTGGATCAATACGTAATGTCTGAAAACTCTCATTATCATTTAGTAATTGATTCATTTTATCTTCATATTCAGATAAGTTAGCAATGATTGTAATATTACCTTTATCACTTGTTGAAATGTGAATATCTGGATTTTCCTTTAAGAACTTAGTTGTTTTTTTCATTTCCATTAAGAGGAACTTATCAATACGATTAAATCTTGTTTTATTTTTTATTTTTTATATGATTTGTGATAATATAAGTCAAATGTGAACGCATTTGTTTGCGTAAAATGATCATCAGTATATTTTGAAATTATAAATTCTATGTCAGCAATTAGTTCTAAAGTTGGTATTTGTTTAATGGGAAGTGTAAATTTAGGACCCAAACTCAAAAGAATCATCATCTCCTTTGGTACTTCTTTATCTGATATATTTTGAATAAATGTTTCATCTAAATTAATATTTTCCAATGTTTCTTGTTCAAGTTGTAAACGTACAAATTTAGTGTATATATGTTTATTATTTTGTGTGAGAAATTCATTAAATTGTATTGTTTCTTGTATACATCAGGTGCGCAAACATCCTTAAGATATTTTATATTAAAATTACAGTCAGCAATTTCAGCATTTAAAATCACTTTATTTAGTTGTTGCACAGCATTATTCACTTTAGAATGTGGTTCTTTACATTTTGAATTAATCGAAATTCGTTGTGTTTTATGTAATATAAAAATTGGGATAATATTCCATCTTCTACATTTAAGCAAAAACACAAGACGCGCCATTTGATAAGCTAATTTTTTAATACAAATCAATTCATTTTGATTAGAGATGTTTAGCTCATTAGACATATTTTGTCGTGAAATATCCACTTGGTTTGAGAGTGGATCACAATTCATATTATAACCTTGTTTTGCCGGGCTTAAAATTTTTTTTTATTATTTTGTCGCACCCCCCAGAAACTCGAAATAACAAGTGTGGAAGTTCGCACGGTGCGAATTTCCACCTTGTTGTTTCGAGTTTCTGGGGGTGCGAAATTCCACTAGTGCGAGATTCAATCGGTGCGAGATTCCACTCGTGTAAGATTCCACTCGTTCGAGATTCCACTAGTGCGAGATTCCAATAGTGCGAGATTCCACTAATGAAGTGACTTTCGCACCCGTGCGAGTTTCTACCCTTAAAGTAGAATTTCGCACTGGGGAGCGAGAGTCCATCTTAAGAGAGGAATTTCCACCCAATCGGTTCTCACGGCTATTATATTATGGATTATGATAAAATTACTTGGGAAGCAGTACCGTAATATATCGTTATATATCACGCTTTACGCACCAGTGCATCGAGAAATACTAAACAATCTATTAGTTTACAACTATTTGTCATTTCAATAAATACAAAACTGGCTTATAACAAATAAAAAATTTTAATTATAAAAATAAACGATAGTTTCATACAATTTCTCTCAAATTATTTCAAACGTTTTTTGATTTTTTCTAAGATCTATGTACAACATGGTTTATCATCCAACAAATAAGGTTAATAGAGTTTTAAATTTTAACAGTTTACTTTTACACAAATTTATTTTAATTAAAATTAAATTATCACTTAATAGGAAATGAATTTATGCTTCACAATGATATAAAGTTGTTATAATGTCTTGGATACGCGATATATAAACACATTCATAAAAACCGGGGCGTTATGAGAGGGAATTATGAGTTCATAACGCCCGCTATTAAGACGCTAGCAAACTAAATAAAATTATTTTTACTGTAGTTTTGTCTACAAAATGTAAATAATTTTTATTCAATTTAAGCTGGTAAAAGATTTTTACATTTGTTTAAAAATGTTTAGCAACATTTTAGTTATTAAATGTTCATAAATTGTTTTCCAAAACAATCAAATTATTTTAAACGTCATACAATGTTTTTGTCATACGCTACAAAATTTAGGAGAATTTGTTTACATAGCAACGTAAAAACAACAAATAATTATTTTAAACTTCAAAATATTTATTTTCTTGGCATACTAGGATATATTTGTATTTTTTAACATATGAATATATACTAACAAATTAAATTCTTTCTTAGTTTTTAGCTTATAAAGTGAAGCATAAAATCTTGTATGCACCACTGGCGTTACTGGGTATTACGCCCATCAAGCGACAACCATCCCTCGGGCTAGCTTACGTCGCTTTCCGAGCGCAATAACCTACATAACGCCCAGTGGCGAAGCGTCGGTATAGACACACTAGACAGTGTCTACCCAAACATAATATAAATATGAAACTTTATTTTCATATTGTTCGCATAATGTCGACTTAATACTATTTTGTCAAACGTTCTAAGAAAATCATTAAGTTTTAATACAATAATTAGAACAAAAACAATTCAGCTATGCTCCCGAAATTTTAATACAAACGTTGCCCAGTTTCATGTACAAACAAACAAAAATGTTTTTCTCACTGCAGTAGACATTTCAAATTATGACTACCAAAATAAGCAATAGCAACAACAACAAATTTTCAACTTTTGTTCCTTCTTGGATAGACAGTTTTGTTTCTGTCTATTTTGGTTTCCAAATTTGTTGAGAAACATCAGTAGACGTTTCAAATTATGACTACAAAATAAGCAATAGCAACAACAACAAATTTTCAACTTTTGTTCCTTCTTGGATAGACAGTTTTCTTTCTGTCTATATTTGTTTCCAAATTTGTTGAGAAACATCAGTAGACGTTTCAAATTATGACTACCAAAATAAGCAATAGCAACAACAACAAATTTTCAACTTTTGTTCCTTCTTGGATAGACACTTTTGTTTATGTCTATTTCTGTTTATATATTTTGTTTCCAAATTTTTTGAGAAACATATTACGGGAAATATTTTGGACAAAACTTGTAATTATTAGTTAGATGTTTCTTGAGCAATTTTTTGTGTGATTGTGAATTCGATTCTACGACTACTGAATAACAGGAACAGTTGGAAAATAAATTTGAATGTTTGATTTTGGATTATTTTTTGGAATATTTTTAGAATTTTGAAAAAAGTTTCAATCTTTGATTATGTTATAATTTTTGCAATATTTTTGGCATTTTGGGAAAAGATTGAATTTTTGATTTTGTTATAGTTCTTGCATTAATTTTGAAATTTTGAAAATATGTAGTTTCAATTATTGATTTTTTAATAATTTTAGAAAATTTTTGGAATGTTGCAAAAGTTTAAATTTTGGATTTTATTATAATTTTTGGAATATTTTTAGAATTTTGAAAAAGTTTATTTAAACTTTTTACAAAGAATTTTATGTTTAATATTCATCGCTCCCTAAAACTTAAAACAATGTTTTTGTTAATCTACAATATCCTTTATCTTTTGTACAATAGTACATTATGATGCTAGGACGTAAAGCTAAAGATTTTATACGGATGTGGAGTTGCAAATCGAGGCGCTAGCCGAGATTTGCACCAACATTAAGTCCAAAATAGCTTACGTCCGTGCATCATATACTATTTTTTATTCGCCGCAAGCAAAATATTTTAAGAAAAGTTGTTTATTCTAAATTAAAATTATAAATTCTCATAAATTTTAAAATAAAAATATGTGGAACAAGTAACCTTTGAAAAAATATTTATTATTTTTTCCAAATTCTATGACAACAAATGATAACAACTATTTTATTGGATAATGAAATTTTGAATTTGCGGGTTGCTTTGATAAAAAATTTTATTTTTTATAGAATTTAAACATAATACAAATGCTTTTTACTTTTTTGGACGTAGCTATGACGATAAAATAAATAGTTGAAAAGTGATACTTAAAGCCGCAAATCACAGTAATAAAGTAACACTTTAATATATAGGCGAATAAAAAATATTTTTATTCAAAATTTTTAAATTTTTAATTTTGATTTAGATTGAACAATTTTTTTTTAAATATTTTGCTTGCCGCGAATAAAAAATATAGTATATTGATGCACGGACGTAAGTCATTTAAATGTGGGTGCAAATCTCGGTTGGCGCTTCGACTCACAAACTCCACATACGTCCAAAAACCTTAGCTTTCTGTCCCTCTCATCTTAATGTACTATAATTAGTTTCTACTGGCAAATTAATAAAACTTTTGAATATGTCTACCCTAGTTTCAGAAGCACGCTTCGCTACTGATAACGCCCTAGGTACATAAATAGCTATTATTTACATATTTCTGGTTTGGTCGTAGCCGCGAAAAACTCGCACAGATTACTTAAATTTCATATTTGAATTTTAAAGCATTCGATACACTATAACAAAGTTATGTAATACTAATAGCGTTTTCGTTTCTCGATTTAAGTTTTGACCTCAGAGCGGAGCGAGCAAAACTCTTCAGTTTTGCATTTTTTTTTTTTGTAGTTTTGTATTTATTTTTTCAGTTTTGTCCTTAAAATACTTGACAATCGAACAGAAAATAGTCACATTTTTTAGATCTGTCAAATTTGTTTAACAAATGCTGTGTGCGAACTGACGAAATAATGACAGAACACAATTTTTGTGAAGGTGAAATTTGTAAAAAACCAAAATTTTGACATAAGGTGAAAAACTTCGTAATATTTATGTTTGCTGTTAATAAATATATATAACATATATACTAATATAAATATTACTTTGGCACTTAAAAAAACTTCTGTAATAAATTGTTGTTCTCCTGAAAATAATTTGTTATGCCTACTGTCACAATTTGATGATGCTAAAAAAGCTACACCAATTTCGACGTTTCGTTATGGTGAATATAAATTCCAAAAAACAAAATTTTGACAGTTAATATTTGTCATCTGTCATTATTTCGTCAGTTCGCACACAGCAAAAATAAAGGAGTTTCAATTTTTTAATGTATGTACATATGTTATTATTTTTACACTATTTAATTATTTTTATTTAAGAAAAATACATCATTAAAAATATGTTTTTTCTTATTTTTTATATTATATTTATATATTAAACAAGGCAACATTATTGCACCGTTCTCTGAGAAAAAGTCAAAAAATGTAATTTAGTTGCCCTCAAAAAGTTTGAAATTTGCATCCAAATCGAGAAAAGAAAACGCAAATTTTTTCCGGTCAACATTTTTTCGAGAACCGAACAGAAAAAATGTGACCTCAAAAAAAAAATGCAAAAACAGTCACATTTTTTTGTAGAATCGAAAACGGCTATTATATACTTTTTAGGTAGCTTTCATATAAAAATCTACCTATTGCAATGGGCTTCATCTCGGAATTTCAGAAAAATTTTTGTGCAAACGACTATATATGATAAGCGGAGACGAAAAAACAAAAAAAAAAATTTATATATATATATATATATATAATATATATATATATAATATATATATATATATATATTATATATATATATAATATATATAAATATACTAATATATATATGTATATATATATATATATATATATATATATATATATATATAATATATATATATATATATATATATGTATATTTATATATATATATATATATATATATATATATATATATATATATATATATATATATATATATATATATATATATAACGAAAACGACCGGCACTCTCACGGTCGCATTTGTTGAGGTAGATAAAAAAAAATTTCTGTACTTGTGTGTTCTAATAATATCTTGGACAAGTTCGTGAATCAGCAAAATCCGACACGTGATTAAGAAACGGGCTTTTCTAAGAGGCTTTTTTCTGAAAAAAATGGATTTTTAAAAACCGTTATAACGGCCGTTTGGATACTAATATTTCAAAAAAATTAACAAATTTAGAATCTTTGGAATCTTTGAAATCTTTTTTATCAATTGTTTTAAAAATAGACCTCTGCAGTTGGAAGTTCCTGAGTGAGCGGCTCCAACAAAAAAATTTGCAAAAAAAAATTTTTTTGAAACAACTGGCACTCTCACGATCGCATTTGTAAGGCCAGATCAAAAAACCTTTTTAAAAATGTGTGTTTTATTAATATCTTGGACAAGTTCGTAAATCAGCCCAATCCAACACATGGTTAAGAAACTAGAGGCTTTATACTAGAAAAATACTCTGTTTTTTAGATCCGTTATAACGGCCGTTTCGATTCTAATATTTTTAAAAACTTCATAAATTTAGAATCTTTGAAACCTTTTTAATCAGTTTCTTTCAAAAAAAAGACCTCTGCAGTTGGAGGTTTCTGAGTGAGCGGCTTCAACAAAAAAGCTTGTAGTAAAACACAAAATACGTTTGTATCAACCGGCGCTCTCACGGTTGCGTTTGCGGAGCCAGATCAAAAAACCTTTCTTAAAAATGTGTGTTTTAATAATATCTTGGACAAGTTCGTAAATCAGAAAAATCTGACACATGGTTAAGGAACTAGAGGCTTTATACTAGAAAAAAAAGTGGTTTTTTTAATCCGTTATAACGGCCGTTTGGATACTAATATTTTAAAAATCTTCATAAATTTAGAATCTGTGGAAACATTTTAATCCGTTTCTTATAAATATAAACCTCTGCAGTTAGATGTTTTTGACTTGTTGGCTTCAACAAAAAAGTTTGCAACAATCCCCAACTACAATCTCCAAAAACGTTATAACAGTCAATGTCAACCTTATAACAGTCAAAAAAATAAAAGATTTGAATAGAAGAAATTAATTGTTTTTCTTAGAAATAAACTATTTTGATATTTTGCAGTAATTGCACGACATATGATATAGAGTAGGCTTGTGTCATAAATTGTCACACACATGTTCTGTGGTAGATTTGATATTTGTTTGTTGCAAAATTGGATAGATATAATTTTGCTTATAGGTAGCTAATTTTCTTTTTAAAATTTGTTCGATATCTGTTTGAAATTAGTTTGTGTTGTTTAAACTAATCTGATACATCAGACTCTACTTTAACACAAAACTGTCTGATCTCGAAATCTACCTATTTCTAGCGGATATACGTGCCGCTTAGACTTTTTTTGTTAATAAAATGTGTTGTGTAGCAGGAATTGCAATATGTAATTTCTATTTTAATTTTATACAACCCATGAAACCCTATGAAATTCCTATGAAGTGTAGACTGACGAACCCTATGAAGTGTAGACTGACGCACATTTTTTTTGTTTTTTATATTTTTTTTAAAGAATAGATAAATAAGCATATAAAATACGACATAGACCAATATTTCATGATAGGATAGAGAAAATGGAACAGGAATAAAACTTAAACGTGATTGCCAATAAGCTAGTGGATATTCGTTGATAATGTGACGCATTGTATTCTTCAATAATGAAAACTCACACACAGTGTAATATAAAGGCTCATTTCTTCGAGCAAGCAATAGCGCGCCATCATCAAAGAACACTATATAGCTAAGATTGTGGGTGCTACCGTTGACTGAATATAGTTCATCGCAAGTACCCTTACGATATCACCTTGGCTTGTGATAACTCACTGCTATTGAAAGTGGTATGTGATATCTCACGTTAACTCATATATCAAAAGCAGGGACTGGAGTAAGCGTCCTTTTCACCATCGTAGATTAAAAATAAAAAAGAAGGCAGTGTTAAGGACTGCCGACAGAAGTGAAAACTTAAATCTGTGAAATTACTGTGTTTTTTGGTATCTTCCAATTATTGTAGCATCGCAAATTAAAATTTCAGAATGTTTAAATTCAAATCATTAAAATTATTCTGGGTTTCACATCTATCAGCATTTTAAGCAACTATTATATACATTTTTATATTTAAAATAATCAAAACATATCATATAAAAATTTGCGTCTATCAACACCAGGCATATTGTTGTGGGACCTTGTTCTTAAAAGTTTTTTATGTATTGTTGTGACACACCTTGTAATTTCTACTACCAAACACATTTTATTTTAAAAAAAATAGCGTATCATCAAAGAATATTCCATAGCTTAGAGTAAGGGATGGTATCGTTGATTGAAAATATTTCATCCGCCAGCACCCCTAAGATATCACTTTGGCTAATGAGATTGCACTGCTATTGCCAGTGGTATACGATATCTCAAGATAACTCATATGCCAATAGCAGGGACTAAAGTACGCGTGGTTGTCACACCCATAGGTCAACAATTTTAAATTTTACAAACCTTCCTGCGGAAAGCTAAGTAAATTAATTGGTATTAATGCGCATTGTTGCCGTTTGCAAATCACTACCGGCTAAGTGCCACCATTTTTAATTATTTTATTTATCATGATTGCCATCCATGTTTAATCATACATAAGCTATGCTTCTTTGTATAGAATTTATGTAAATTGTAAAATCGATGTTATCAAGTATCAAGTTATCAAGTATTGAGTCTTCACTTAATTTTAGAAACATGTAATCAATTCCAAACCAACAACTATTTGGTGAAGATGATAAAATTTGTAATATCATGATGTGTTAAATTCCAATACATATAATTTTGATATACAAATGTAATTGTTTTAGGTTATACTATCTTTCTTACGTTATTTTTAATTTCATAAAAATTATGTTTAACAAAAAAACATTGATCAACGCACACTACCGTTTAAAACGATAGTTAAATAAAAAGTAAATTAAGTGTACACAACAACTTCCCAAATTTTCATGATGATTAATGTATTAATGCATAAAGGACAAACAGACATACTTTCAATTTTATATGTATTCAATATTTATTTAGCATGATGACTCGAAATTACAAAAGACAGTAGCAATATAACTTTAAAAAACTGCATTATAGATCAATTTTTTAAATTCGTAAAAAGAAATTTTTATTATTTTTATGAATTCATGAAAAAAAAAAATAATTTTAATTGTGTTTAATAAAAATTAAAAAAAAAACAATAAAAAAATATGTACCACACCAGGAATTGAACTACCGACCTACAGAACAACAGCCGAGCGCGATATCCACATCGCAATTTGAAACGTTAAGAAACTAAAGATGTATTTCAAATTTAAAAAAAATATTTTTTTGTTCTTCAAAAATGCATATTAAAAATCTTTATTTTAAGAAGAATAAAGAAGCTAAAAAAGTTTTCAATTCAAAAAACAATTTACAAATCAACAAAAACTGACTCCTACATGTTTCGTGTTTTAGAGAAATATTTTCAAAAATCGTTTTTTTTTTACTAAATTCAAGAAAGGGAATATACAATTTTTTAAACATGCTCGTCACTCGATGAGATCTTCTGTTCATTATGATAACTCGTTCTGATGTCTTTGCGACAAGAGATGAGTTCTACCTCGTTTGTTTTGTAAACAAATGTTATCACTTGTCAATAATTTTCGATCTGTAACGAAGCATTACAGATCGCTATATCACTGGTTCCGTATATAGCAATAAAAATACTTATGTGGAAATGCTTAATCGATTATGTCATTATATCATTAAACTCTTAATCATTATTGTTTCTGTTAAAATCACGTTCATTCAAACCAATTATTTCATGGAATAATGTGACAATTTCGTGACTACATTCAGTATTTAGATATATCTCTACCTTTATCAACTATTTAAACTATGAAACATTAAATAAAAGTCAACAAATCGTATCATTCCCATATCATCACAATTGTTATTTATTTATTGTTATTATTCATTTATTAACTTTTGTTAAATTAATTTTAAAATTTGATCATTTACTGTAAATAAAAATTAAAGGAATATTAAACGTTTTCGTTCCAATTCATTTCACAATTAATTCGAATCAGAGTCAAACCCTTATAAACTTTTGTTTAGTGAGTACATATATCTATAACAAGTATATCTATAGATCACTAAAACAAAAAATGTAAATAAATACAATTGTATTAATTCAGAATAATTAAAATTGTCTATAAAATCTTGGGCTTTTGTGATTTTATTTGTTGTGGTTGGGATCAACAGATTTAATTAAATGATTTCAACTATTGTATTCAAAACGCTATGATTTTTGAATTGGAAGTCATATTCAAAGCTCATTTTTTTTTTCATATGCCTGGTTTGTTGGTATCAACTATGGTATTTCGTGAAAATCAGTTTATTCTTTATTAAATGCTGGCGATTGATAATGGTTGGAGTTAAGGAAATTTAGTTTTGAGCACATATCTGGGATGATCTGACTTTGACAGATTTCTTTCTTTCAATATGTTGCTGCACTTTGGTGATGTTTGAATAATGGTCTATTACTGGGGCTGGTGGTTAACCATATGTTACTATTGGTTTCAGACAGCAACTTACTTTTTGACGCTGTGGGTAGTCGGTATAGTGATGAAATTAAATCTGGCCTCAAATCTCAGCAAAACTTTAATGGTGACAGCAATTGTCGTGCAACAGTAGCATGATAAAAATTTCCAACCGGGACACAAAATCAATAATTCAATCCCTGTTTTGTAAATAAAAGCCGCATGTTTCTCATCCTAACGATAATTTTGAACTTTGACTCTGCGGAAACAACCTTAGGAGATAAATGTTCCAGTAGTTTGTCTTTTCTATAGCCAAATCTTATAAATTTTGTTAGCTCATCTTCGAGGGAGACTCAATAGAGACAATGAGACTAGACGAGACTAATTCTTCTTTGTTCCAATTAAAATCAATAGCATGGCAATGACTTATTGAATTACTACTACTCTACTCGTACGTTTATCAATCAATTAGACACTAAAATTCACATCACCCATTACAATTGACCTTATATTTGATCTAAAGTAAAAAAAAATTTAAAAATAGTTTGACGAAAAAACTTATTATAGATAGTGGATGAACATTTCTTTATGCTATCATCAATTTTTTAATAAATAAAAATCAGTTTCAACATTAGTAACGCATAAATAGTTAACATAATTATAAATCAAATAATAATAATATATTCAATATCTATTTTTATTATTTCAGAAACATAGTTTACAATGAATCTAAATTTGAAGATACTATGGTTGCTTTCAACAATTACATATTGTCAGTCGGGAGTTACACAGCCTGGATTGGGCAAAGATGAGGAAGAAAATAAACCAAAATATTGCCAGTTTGAAAGAGCATATAAGATGGATGGCTATAGTTGTATTAAATTAGATTTGAAAGAAGTTCCAAAGAATTTAAAATCAAGTACGATGGTGGGTATAGAATTTTCTTTACAATTTTCTCTAGATATTTTTAATTTTTTCATTATAACGGTTATGTGAACAACATTTTGTATTTACATCAAACCGAAAAACAACTAATGTGTCTGGATGGTTTGATTTGCCCTTCTTTTGCACAACCCACACATATAATCAGAGCATTATCTTCTACGCAATTATTATAAAATAACAAATATAGTACTACAAAAGGCAACGATTAATTTTAATTAGAGGGGTCAATTGATTAAAAACAATAAAAAAATGTTCTAATTAATGAAATGAAAATTCATTTCGTTAGAACAACTTAAAAGATAAAGAAGAGAAACTAAACTTTACACAAACTAATTAAGATCAATTAAGAAATTGAGTCATACAACATATTGTGAATTTATTACAAACAAACAATCTTGAATACGGTCCATAATGGCAATTTTTATTGTTAATGAAATAAGAAAGAAAAAGTCTTCATTTTTAAGTTATAAAGGAAATGGCTCTGTTTTTATCGCGTACATGAAATATTTTAAAAATATATTTTTTGTTGTGAATATTTTTAATTATAACAAAACACAATATCTCAAATATGAAATAATATAATTAATCATCAATTGTTCTGCCAAAAAAATTATGATAATTATTTTACTATCAATTTTGCTATGAAACATCCAAATCAAAATATAAATGTCTTGTGCAGATCCTTATTAGTCCTTGTACATATATTTTCCATGGTCATGTGAACTCGAACCATATACCACAGTTTCATCAAATTCTCTTATTTGATTGCATCACGAACTCATCGATACCAACACTTCTTTATTATTGAGTGAGCTAATAATATTGGATGCAGTTTTTTAGAGAGTTGTGATGTGAGGTTCTTTTAAAGATATGTTTTTGTACTGGGTCAAATAGGGTATCATAAGAAAGGGTGATATCTAATTTAAAAAAATAATTTTAAAATTTTTCTTGTCACAGTTTTCCCTAAAATTATGAAAATGTGTGAATTGTCATGTTTTCCCCATCACTAATGACTTATTGTCAAGCTAAATTGACTTCGAACGATAATAATCATAGTTTTAATTATGAGCGGCTTGATATGCGGCGGAGGCAGGGAAACATAATATTTAACACATGTCAAGTCATTAAATTTAAATCTAAAAAGAGAGCACTTAGTTTAAGTACCTACGCAACTTGTCTATTTTATTTCTTTTTTATTGTCCCACAAAAGTGATATGTTGATTGATGTGCTGAGTTGTACAGTGATCTCTCTTCAATCGGACAAATTATAGTATCAGACGACCTACCGGCTCTACAAAATACGATATTTGGTTTCGTAATCTGTAGTAAAGTCTCACATCATAAAACTTCGGTTCCAGTCAAGACAGTCTGTAATTCGAAGCATAATAGTCCAACCCTTCAATTAAATTAATTAGAACACAAAATCGAGAAGCTTTGGCAAAAAGAAAATATAAACAACCACGACGAAATCTACTCCTGAAGAAGAAGTATGGCAAAGAATATTTTCAAATATACACTAAACGCGATGTCGATGGCAGATATGTATAGTAAGACTGCCATTTAAAACGTATCGGTTAGTTTTTAATTTGTGTGAAGTTTTCATCCCTCTAAGTCCCAAGAATTGAAGTTTGCTTATATGTTGATTTCGTTTCGGAATATAAAAGTTTAGATTATTTGGCCTTATAGTTATGAAAAATGTGGTTGTTCAGACCGAACTTTTCACTATTAAGATGTAACCAAATAAAATTTACACCTGATGACTCAGTTATAGTATGTTCTTTGGCGTAGACAATAGATGAAGGATCTAATTTTCCTTGACATGTGATGCTATTGTCAACGATATATAATCGATGGTTTATCTGCGCGGCTGATCGTGAATCTCCCTACCGGCAAAATCATAGTACGAATTCGAGGACGATTCAATTATATTGGGGAGTCAAAATCCAATTAACTTTGGACAAAAATCCAATAATGGATTGGATTGTCCTTAGATTTGTTCAATGAGTTTGGTCCAAAATCATACACGCGTCCGATGTCCAGACAAATATCCATACCATCCTTAAAACTGTCCAATAAAATATTGAAGTAATAAGTTATGGACGAAATCAAGGAGTATACAAAAATAAATACCAATATATTGAATTATTTACAAAAACTTTTATTGATAAATATTTAGATATTTTAGGATAAATTTACATACTTTCCTAAAAAATATCCTATATTATATCCTTAATAAAAAATGACAGCAAAAAGTATGGACAAATTCAAGGAATATCCAAAAATAAATACAAATATATTGAATGCATTTATAAAAATTTTATTCTATATATATATGAAAAAAATTTAAGAATAAAGTTAAATTACATTATCTTAAAAATTATATTATATGTACAAAGTATCTTCCTATTTCTAAGTATATAT
Source organism: Diogma glabrata (assembly GCA_963693315.1). Classification (NCBI taxonomy): domain Eukaryota; kingdom Metazoa; phylum Arthropoda; class Insecta; order Diptera; family Cylindrotomidae; genus Diogma; species Diogma glabrata. The sequence goes on from CAVNZG010001288.1 coordinate 20,691, forward strand.
ATTACAATGCGTATATGGGCCAATATTTTTCAACTCGGCTACCGGATTTGGCCAAAAATCCTGTTTTTGATCCTGATTAACATTTGTTTTCGTTATTTCATTTTGAGGTCCTGTTTAACATCTGTTTTTATTCCATGTTTCACTGGCCTCAAACTCGCATCTACATTCTGAAAATATTTAAGTTCGTACATTATAATCATAATTTTTCGTGTGGTGTTTGCTTGAGCATTGCTCAACCTGTACTCATTTTAATAATTTAAAAAATTTTATTATAAAATTCCAGTTATAAACTTTTCGAACTGATGAGTTTTTCCGAAGGTGATCGATCCTCTTAAATTATGAAACTTTCAGGACAATATTCTTAAAGATTTATGTATGCATTTACACTATGAAAAATTGAAAGCTATCGTTTAAAATTAAATTTTGTATAGAAAATTATTTACATAAAAAATGATTTTTACCTTGCACACAACTTAATGTTAACAATAAAGCAAAATCTTTGTACTTTGTTGTACAACACAATCATAGAACCATATATAAAAACAGTGAACCACATAGTTATAAGAGAAACGCTATATATAAAAAAAGACACAAAAAGAAACTCAAGAACTGGTTCATAACAACATTAATATCAACACATTTATTTCACCCAAGATTAATCAACAAAACCAACATCAAATTCACAAAAGCTGAAACAACAATATTAAATAAAGTTTTAAAATATGTACAACGCACTTTGACGGAAAAATTTAAAAAACTACTGCAAAAACAAAATATTCAACAGAACTTAAATCAACCTAAAAATCAACCAAGTCATCAACTAAGAAAACAACCATTATCCCAAACTAAAACAAAATACCAACAAGAAAACATAACAAAAAATTCCATGCACGAAAAATTGCAGACAACCATGCCGTACTACTAAAAGCAGGTAAAAGTAACACCATATCAGTAACAAAACAAACGAAATCATGAATAGTAATAATTACCGATAGTTACAGTAAAATAATAAATATCTCACTAAACAAATGGACACACCTCATAAAAAAAACGCAAAACAGAAAATTAAAACAATTTAACCTTGTAATCCCAGTATTAACAGGACTACCCTTAAAACACAAACCCAACAAATCAATAAGACCACTACACAACAGCACCTGCATACAAAGTATGAAAATTGTTAGGTGAGTTTATAAAATGGTTTTCTTTGACATCATCAATATGTGCATTGTACACTCAACTCAGTAGTAATAAAACTAACCATACAACGATTAAAAGACCACAACAAAGTAAAGCTAAACCAAATAAATGAGCTTAACCAAACACTTACAATAATAATCAAAGAAAGTTACTGCCGATTCTACACGGAATACTTTATTCAAGAAATAGACTGTCCATACTAAAGCAGACACATATTTAAACGATTTTGAAACAAATACATCCCTGATGGCAACACAATAAATTAGCTCTAAGACTAGTTTTCTACTGCAGATATGTAGACGACACATTTATTTTATTTAATGGCACTAACAGACAAATATTTAATTTAAAAATCACTTAAAGAAACAGGTTATAAATATTCAGTTGACCCACGAAAAAGAAATAGACAGTAAACTCAACTGCCTCGATCTTACAATAAAAAAGAACAACAATAACTTCGAATACAAGATATACCGAAGATCTACCACAAGTAAAGTAACAATCCATGTATTTTCTCATCACCCACACCAACACAAAATGACCGCTGACAACTCTTTCATCAATAGACACCTAAACACACCTCTAAATGTAAATGACTACAACGAAGAATTCAACACTATTAAATATACTGCAAAAACAAAGAGGAAATGATTTAAAAATTAATTACAAAACACAAAGCACACATCAACAACAAAAACAAAACTGATCCTAACCCAAAAGATGTCACTAGCAGTCTAAACAATGTCCATATCACAACAACATAGATAGCAGCGATGGAAGGAAGCATATATCCATTCCATATTCCAATTTCATCCCATAAGCTCTATAAAAACATCATAGAAAAATATGATTATAACATTTCATGCAAAACTAACGAGAACTTACAAACAAAGTTTAAAAACATCAATAAAACAAAAACCTTTCCATACAACTAAACCGACGTACACAAAATAAAATGCAATACATGCAACGCATACTATATAGGTCAAACAGGGAGATCAGACCTGCACGAAACATGCTAGAGTGCAAATCAAACTATGCAATGCACATACGTGAAGAAAACCACGTGCACCTCAGAATAGAGATTTCATATCACTACCCCACTGCAAAAAGGAACATTGGAGGAGTTCGAAATATGCAAAACCTAAAAAATGATACCTCAAATTAATTATTTCTAATTAATTTTCCTATCACAATTTTTTAGAGTTTTTTCGATTGAATATTCAAGATACTACTATTTTCTTAAGTATGGTAAGTTAATGATATTCATTATTTACATACACATCCTTAATGCAGAAGAATCTTCTGTATTAAGGATGTGTATGTAAATAATGAATATCATTAACTTACCATACTTAAGAAAATAGTAGTATCTTGAATATTCAATCGAAAAAACTCTAAAAAATTGTGATAGGAAAATTAATTAGAAATAATTAATTTGAGGTATCATGTCGATGCAAAGCGGCGATTTTCCTTGTGAAATAGTTGATTTCATTGTAATTGTTGATGACGTTTCAATTCGCCATCTAAAAATTTCTATAAACTTGTCAATTGAATGGCTCAGTTGATAAAAGCGTGTATAACACAAGGTATCGAATTTGTGTTACTGACCACTGGGGTTCGATACCTCCACGAAACACGTAAATTTTTTCTGATTAAAAATCTTAACGTTTAATTAGAGGAATCCAAGACTGGTTTCAAAATTGAAATATTCTTATTATTCATCCAGTTATTTGAGTTCAACTACTCACAAGTTTATTCACAAGATTAGTTGAATATAACTAATTGTAATGATTCTTCTGCATTAAGGATGTGTATGTAAATAATGAATATCATTAACTTACCATACTTAAGAAAATAGTAGTATCTTGAATATTCAATCGAAAAAACTCTATAAAAATAATGTAATTTCACCCAGCCATAAGCATCACATTCCCTTCATCCACATTAAAGAAAGCAAATTTAAGTTAAATAAATAAAATCAGACTGTAACAAGTACTCAACGTATATTAGATTTTTTTTACCAGCGAATACTAAAATTGGTTGTTCTACGAATATTCATATGCGCATGTGCGAATATTCAGCGTCTCAGATTAAAATATTAAAAAAACTGTTGGGGTCCCATTGAAATGGACAAAAAAACGCAAAAAATTAATAAATTACTATTGAAATTCAAACAATTATAATAGAAAACCAAAAACAAGATCACGATTTTTTCTGTGCTAAAAAATGAAGAAGGCTTGTATATCGGGGGTTTTGGAAATAGTCAAAAATTTAGTTGACTATTTCCGCCATTTAATTCTAAATTTTTGAAAAGATATTTGTTTCTTGGCATTTTAAGTAAATGGCAGAACTGTTTGAATTGTCATTGTTTCTCATGGTATAACGAATATAAGGTATTCTTGACAGCTAATCGAAAATTTTGTGTGACGTCATCCGGAGTGAATATAAAGAAACAAAAAGCCCAAGCGGCACGTATATCCGCTAGAAATAGGTAGATTTCGAGATCAGACAGTTTTGTGTGCCAGTAGAATCTGATGTATCAGATTAGTTTAAACAAAACAAACTAATTTAAAACAGATATCGAACAAATTTTAAAAAGAAAATTAGCTACCTACAAGCAAAATTATATCTATCCAATTTTGCAACAAACAAATATCAAATCTACCACAGAACATGTGTGTGACAATTTATGACACAAACCTATTCTATATCATATGTCGCGCAATTACTGCAAAATATCAAAATAGTTTATTTCTAAGAAAAAAAATTAATTTCTTCTATTCAAATCTTTTATTTTTTTGACTGTTATAAGGTTGACATTGACTGTTATAACGTTTTTGGAAATTGTAGTTGGGGATTGTTGCAAACTTTTTTGTTGAAGCCAACAAGTCAAAAACCTCTAACTGGAGAGGTTTATATTTATAAGAAACGGATTAAAATGTTTCCACAAATTCTAAATTTATGATGATTTTAAAAATATTAGTATCCAAACGGCCGTTATAACGGATTAAAAAAACCACTTTTTTTTCTAGTATAAAGCCTAAAGTTCCTTAACCATGTGTCAGATTTTTCTAATTTACGAACTAGTCCAAGATATTATTAAAACACACATTTTTAAGAAAGGTTTTTTGATCTGGTTCCACAAATGCAACCGTGAGAGGGCCGGTTGATTCAAACGCATTTTGTGTTTTACAAGCTTTTTTGTTGGAGCCGCTCACTCAGAAACCTCCAACTGCAGAGGTCTTTTTTAAAGAAACTGATTAAAAAGATTTCAAAAATTCTAAATTTATGAAGTTTTTAAAAATATTAGAATCCAAACGGCCGTTATAACGGATCGAAAAAACAGAGTTTTTTTCTAGTATAAAGCTTCTAGTTTCTTAACCATGAGTTGGATTGGGCTGATTTACGAACTTGTCCAACATATTAATACAACGCACATTTTTAAAAAAGGTTTTTTGATCTGGCCTTATAAATGCGACCGTGAGAGTGCCGGTTGTTTTAAAAAAAAATTTTTTTTTGCAATTTTTTTTGTTGGAGCCACTCACTCAGGAACCTTTAACTGCAGAGGTCTATTTTTAAAACAAATTGATAAAAAAGATTCCAAAGATTCTAAATTTGTTAAATTTTTTGAAATATTAGTATCCAAACGGCCGTTATAACGGTTTTAAAAAATCAATTTTTTTCAGAAAAAAACCTCTAGTTTCTTAACCACGTGTCGGATTTTGCTGATTCACGAACTTGTCTAAGATATTAATAGAACACACAAGTACAGAAAAATTTTTTGATCTACCTCAACAAATGCGACCGTGAGAGTGCCGGTCGTTTTCGTTATATCTCATATCGTTTATATATATATATATATATATATATATATATATATATATATACATATATATATATATATATATATATATATATATATATATATATATATATATATATATATATATATATATATATATATATATATATATATATATATATATATATATATATATATATATATATATATATATATATATATATATATATAAACTTTTTTTTTTTTGTTTTTTCGTCTCCGCTTATCATATATAGTCGTTTGGCACAAAAATTTTTCCGAAATTCCGAGATGAAGCCCATTGCAATAGGTAGATTTTTATATGAAATCTACCTAAAAATGTTTGTATTTAAAATTAGAGAAAATATTTTTTTTATGTTATGGTTTTCCTTAATTTTTTTTCATTAACAATTTGTTTATTTAGTTTTCTAACTCTGAAGAACATTTTACAGGGTAGGAAATTCGACGTCCTCGCCGTGCTGCCTGGGTAATGCAGACAGAATTAGGTTGGTGTATCGGAGACAAGCAGAGAAAAAACTGCTTAGTATTACCTATGCTACATCACGGCGAATTGACGCCTTAAAACTTCTTACAACTTTAACATCATAACAGAACCATTAACGAAAATTAGGGTTGGGACTGAGGTTAACACCATCCCTCCGAAAAAAAGCTTTGTTACATTTGATAACCAAAAAAAGGAATACCAGACACTAACAAAACAACAGAAGTTTTACCTGGACGTGAAAAAGAACCAAACTACCGAATCGGAACGTGAAACCTGTGCAGCCTGATCGCTCATGATGTTTTAATAAGTCTATAAACAGAGCGTGAGAGGTATAGGATGGATATCATTTCTCTGCAAGAAACTAGACAGCCAATAATCGGAAAACAAAACTCGAATAGTCACTCTTTATGCAGTAGTGGCCATTCTTCTCGAAATGAATTTAGTTTCCTTGTTGGTGCACGCATACAAGAAGGCGTGTTGAAATTCATCCTGGTCAATGAGAGGATCCGCTACTTAGGGGTACGCGGTACATAAAACACTATTTCTCTTATTGCCTTGCATGCACCTACTGAAGACCGTCAATACTTTCTATATAGCACTGGAAGAGGTTATGAAATAAACACCAACGATGATAATGGTGAGAAAATGACTGAGTTTGTACTATCAAATAATTTGAGAATTGCTACTACTTTCCTTTCACATCGATTGATTCATAAGCAGACTTATTTTTTTAAACCGAATGGAAACTCTCGAAGTCAAATTGATCCAGGGCCGGCGCTTCCATGGAACAGTACGAACAGTTTGACGGGGCGCTAAAATTGGAGGGCGCCAAAACCAAAATTAATAAAAATAAATTTAAAATAATAAAATAAATATTTTAATTACCGAAATTTATTACCAAAAATATTTTTTTCACTGTGTAAAAATTCTTAAATTTTTTTTGTAAAATTTCTTTCAATGCAATCTTTGGCATTCAGGGGTGGGTCAGAGTTCAGACAGGTTATACGACAAAAATAATGGTAGTTTTCTCAAATTAGTAGAAGCAATTGCTGAATTTGACAATGTTCTTTCAGAACACCTACGACGGATAACTAATAATGAGACGCAAAACAAATATTTTTGTATAAAAGCATTCAGAATGAACTAATTTCAATCGTGTCTAAAGTTATTCAAAATAAAATCGATGATATGATAAAAGTTCCAAAATATTTTTCGATAATTGTTGATTGTACTCCAGATCAGAGCCGCAATGAACAATTATCACTTATTGTTAGAGTTGTTCATGGAAATCAAAACAAACATGAAACTAAGGAGATTTTTATGGGTTTTTTAAAAACTACAGATACGACGTGTAAGGGCTTAACGAATTTAGTTTTAGACTGACTAGCTTCTCTAAAATTTTCAATTAGTGGTTGCAGGGGGCAAGGCTATGATAATGGCTCAAATATGAAGGAAAAGACATTGGAATGCAAGCTCAAATTAAACAAATAGAACCCCGAGCATTTATTGTGCCATGCGCATCACATTCAGCTAACCTAGTCCTTCTGGATTCAGTTCAATGTTCACTTCAAACTGTAAATTTTTTTGATACTGTCCAATGTTTATATGTTTTTTTTCTAGTTCTGTGTCAAGATGGGACATTTTGAAACAGAATGTGAAAACATTAACTCTCAAGCCACTCTGTACGACAAGATGGGAAAGCCGCATAGAAGCTTTAAAACCCTTAATGTGTAGTTTAGGTAATATTTATGACGCTTTAGTTCAAATAGGAAGTAACAAGGATAAGGACGGAATAACAAGAAATAACGCGAATAGTTTATCTCTCAAAATTATTCAATTTGAATTTATTTGCTCAATAATTATTTGATATAATATTCTTGATAAAATTAATATATTTAGCAAATATTTACAAAGTCCTGCTATTTGTTTAACGACGGCAGTACATTTTTTAGAGGGCACAAAAGAGTTTTTGACGAACTTACGAAATGAGGAAAAATTTCTGGGGTTAATCTTGCAAGCTAAAGAAATAGCTTTAAAATTAGATGTTCCAGCAAATTTCCCGGATGCTCCAAGGCGCCCTAGTCGAAAACCTCAACTTTTTTCGTATGAAGGTATAGAGACGAAATTATATCAAATCCTGAACAAAAATTTGAAGTTAAATTTTATTTTCAAATCCTTGATCAGGCGATTCAATCTGTTAGCGAACGGTTTGATCAAATTTCGGAACACAATAATATTTTCAAATTTTTGCATAATATTTCTGTGGCTTCATTAAATGCTTCTGATCATTTAAATAATTGTCTTTCCCTAGAAAAGCATTTAACTTTCAATTCAAAGTCTGATATAGTAGATTTAGATTTATGTGACAAAATTAAAACATTTCAAAGTATAATTTCAGGAACTTTAAGCCCTATAGAATCATTAGATTTTATATTTGAAAAGAAATTCGACCAGATATTACCAAATCTAGTTGTAGCTCTTAGCATTTTATTGACAATACCAGTCACAGTAGCTTCCGGTGAACGTAGCTTTTCTAAATTAAAAATTATTAAAAATTATTTACGTAGTACAATAGGACAAGAAAAACTGGTAGATTTAGCTAGAATATCTATAGAAAGTAAATTTCTGAGCAACTTGGATTATAGTGATTTGATAGACGACTTTGCAAGAATCAAAGCGCGTAAAATAAAATTTAATTAACTAAAATATTTTACAATTTAAAAATACACGCTTGAATTTTGGTGCTATTTATCCAATTTTTTTTAATTTTTTGTTATTGAAATTCGTACGCTATATTAGTAAGTACGATAGCACTATTAAATCTTTATTTATTTTTTAAATATATTTTTAAGATTAATTTTTTGTTATTGAAATTCGTACGCTGGATTAGAACGATAACAATATTTAATCTTTTATTTATTTTTTAATGTTTATTTTTGAGGACTATACCTACGTGGGATACCTCGTTAAAAAAAATGCACTGCATATCCTACCTTTTGGGTGATGTGGAAACGGATTATTTACGACAAATAGATTTTTTTAGGGCGGCATTTTTGAAAACTGCACCAGGCGCCAAAATCACTAACGCCGGCGCTGAATTGATCAAGTACTATAGCAATAGCACGTTTCTTTTCGAGCTTTTTGGATGTGCGTTCCTTTAGATGTGCAAATATTGAAAGTGACCACTTCCTTGTATGTTTTAAGATAAGGTTCCACTTTCAACGATCGATTCAACGATCTTTTACTCATTGGAGTATTTAAAAGTTTGTCTTTTAAAGCCCAATCATATCATTTTCAGTGAAGTGTAAGGAACAAACTCACTTATAATAAATACGGACATTTTCCTTTTCCACATGCTTCTATCCACTACAAATTGATTTATTTTTCTGGAAATGAAAAAACCTTATGTTTTGAGTACGATTTTTCACATTTGTTGAAACTTTTTGCAGGTTTTAACTGCCCACTAGTTCGGCATTTAAATTTGTATATGTTTTAATAGTAAAACAAATACTAAAGTTCATTAAGGCTGTATTCTAAACGACGACTAAATTGTACTAAGCTGCTAAATCTAAATTTAATTTTACAAAATTACCGAATTACTTCGGTCTGAAAGACCTAAGTATTACATTCATGAGCCAAAAGCGAAATTCTTACCCCCACCTTTTTTGGCATTTCTCGACGTTTTAGGACCTACTGATTCTAAAAAAGCAAAAAAAAAATGTATGTCTGTCTGTCGGCCGGCCGTCCGTCCGTCATTACCTACGCTGCAGGGAAAACGGCTGGAGGGATTTCAAAAAATTTTTTTTCTAAAAATAGGTATTCACAAGGGACAGGTCCGAAAGGACGCTGTGTTCGATAACTGTACCGGAAGTGTGTCAAAAAAATCATTATGTGTGTCAAAAATAGCAAATTTTCATATTTTTAGCTTAAAGAAAGTTCATTTTAAGTGATTACGAGTAGGAACATTAAATTTGGAGAAATCTTAATGGTCGGGATTGGTATGTGAGATCAAAAACTTGATTATTGCATTATAAGTTTGTGAAAAAATGTTGTCAAGTGTGTCAAAAGAAAGGTTTTTATTTATTTTTTACCCAATTTTTTTAGAAAAAAATAAATAATAGTTTGTATGATATGATATTTTATTATTATTATTATAGAGAATTATGGCATTATAAGTTTGTCAAAAAATAATGTCAAGTGTGTCAAAAAATGATTTCATTTATTTTTTTAGCCAATTTTTGGAAAAAAAATGTAGCTGTTTGTATGACGTAAATGTAATTTAGAATGAAATTGGACATGGAAATTTTTGAATTTGTTATAGTTTTTGAAATATTTTTGGAATTTTGTAAAAGTTTATATTTTTGATTTTGTAATAATTTTTGCAATATTTTTAGAACTTCGGCAAAAGTTTTAATTTTTGATTTTGTAAGAATTTTTGGAATATTTTTAGAATTTTGAAAAATTTTTAATTTTCGATTTTATTATAATTTTTGGAATTTTGAAAAATTTTCAATTTTTGATTTTGTAATAATTTTTGCAATATTTTTAGAATTTTGGAAAAAGTTTGAATTTTAAGGAATTTTTGAAATATTATTCGAATTTAGAAAAAGTTTAAATATTTGATTTTATTCTAATTTTTGGAATATTTTTGGAATTTTGAAAAAGTTTGATTTTATTCAATTCAACAATATTTTTGGAATTTTGATTATAATTTTCCGGCAACGTATTGATGTTTCGTGTTAGTTTTGTAATAAATTTTTAAACAGAAATAAAAAATACTTGTACTTTAACAAAGAGTTATGTTTGATATACATCGCTGCCCAAAACTAAAACCCATGTCCTCATAAAAGTTTTTTGCCGAAAACTATATACAAATCCTTAACCCAGACCGAAGTCTTGATATCTCAGAGCTGTGAGATTTCAGCCCCTCCATATTTTTAATTTAAATTAATATAATCAAGTTGTCAGATATTGTTTAACGTATGAATTTCTTCCAAATTATTTAGAAAAAAACTGTCGATTTAGTCAAATAAAATAGTTGACTAAATTGATTTAGCACGTTTAGTAGAATTTAGCATCAATTAGAACGCAAGTCTAAGGCTGTTTTCTAAACGACGACTTATTTTGAAACTTATTTATGTAGACTTACTTATTCACCGCCATTTTAAATAAGTATTTAAAAGCTATTCTAAACGATTTAGCATACTTATTTTGACAGCAACAAAAAAGCAAATTGGAAAATAAATTTAATTAAAACGATTTATTTGATTTGATCAATTAAAAGAGTTTTCAAAACTATTTTTTTCATTTTAAATTATTACATCAATTTTATTACGAATCGAAAAAAGAAGTTTTATTCCTGAAAATCATTTAGTAAACAAACATAAAAATATTTGACACTGTCAAATCAAATTAGATTTTTCTATGGAAAAAAAATTTCAAATAAGTCACCTCTTTAGGTTACTTATTTAAATAAGTAAGTCTCCACAAATAAGTTTCAAATAAGTTTTGGTTTAGAAAACAGCCTAATTAATGAATGAATTAATTTCAATAATTTCATTAACTAATAAATTAACTTATAAATCATACTAAATATATTTTTAATTTAAAAACAACAGCTTTTCTCATTGATAATAACAACAACGTTATTATATAAAACTCTGAATGACGTCATTCAAAATCAAAATGGCATCGCTGTCACTCTAGTGAGAATACCTTATTTTCATTTTACCATGATTGTTTCTATTAGTTTTTTTGTTATTTTCTACTAACTTAGCACATAGTTTCAGTTTAACGTTTATTATGATAATATCATATATATTATGATATAACTCGATATTTTATATTGAACTCTCCGGATCGTGTCATATCATCGAAAAATCATATCGTCGAAAATCGTTACATCGAAAAAAAGCAATAAATTGAAAAATCAAAATCATACTGTCGAAAAATCACACAACCGAAAATCGCAACATCGAAAATCATATCACCGAAAATTCATTACGTCGAAAAGTCATAGCACCGAAAGATCACATCACCGAAAATCATATCATCGAAAATTTGATTCACAAAATCGAAAAATCATACCATCGAAAATCGTAAAATCGAAAAAAAAATCATATCATCGAAATATCATTACATCGAAAATATTCGATGTAATGAATAAATTATTATATCGAAAAATCATATCATCGAAAAACAGGATGTACTCTCCACAAAGATAAAACTTTTGTAAATTAAAATGTTAAGTGTCAGCAGTATATGTTAATTGGGCAATTCGTTTGAAAATGTACATTTATTTGTGGATTTTTTTTTAAATCAAAACTTTGTATGAGTGGAACGAATGAAAAAAATCTAAATTCTGAATTTTTTATTTATTGCTTTGAAATGCAGTTTTGCCGGCATGCATTTTTAGTAATTTCTTTTGGTTTACATAGATAATATATTATGTGCTATCATATTTTGAAGATAAAGTTTTAGGATTCCAAACAGATTTTTCTACGTTTTTTTGAATAATAAATACTATGCCCTATAGTATTATATTCACCCTATATTCTTTTGAAAATGCGCATGTTTTATATTTTTTTTTAAATGCCTAAAACATTTGGTATGTTTAGTATTGACGAAATTTGTATTGGAGAAAAAAAGTGTGTGTCAAGTGTTTGTCAAAAAATAATGAAGTGTGTTAAAACACGAAAATGAGCATTTTTTGCTTAAAAAGTCGATCATTCTAAGTGATTACGAGTAGTAACATTGAATGTGGAGAAATTTTGATGGTTGGCATTGGTATGTGGGACCAGAACCTTGATTATTGTATTGTAAGTGTGTCAAAAAATACTGTCAAGTGTGTCAAAAGACTGATTTTCATTTATTTTTTAACCCAATTTTTTGGAAAAAAACAAAATTAAGTATGTAATTATTTGTATGACTTGAAATGTATTTGAACATGAAATTGGACATGTTTCTATCCAGTTTCAACTCCTCCCAACTTATAGGAACAATTGGGAAATATCAAGTTGTTGCAGATTAAATGTCGTTTTTAAAAAGATTGATTAATTTTTGGAACATTTTTAGAATTTTGAAAAAAGTTTCATTTTTGATTTTATAATAATTTTTGATTTTGTAATAATTTTTGGATTGTTTAGAATTTTCAAAAAGTTTAAATTTTTGAGTTTTTTTAAATTTTAGGAATATTTTTAAATTTTGAAAAAAAATTTAAATGTTTGATTTTATGATAATTTTTAAAAAATTTAGGATTTTTGAAAAAGGTTTCAATTGTTTATTTTGTAATATTCTCTTGAATATTTTTGAATCAATTCAATCAATTGATTCAAATCTTTAAAAAAAAATTTTTTTAAATCAATTCAATCAGGCTTCTTTTTTCCGGCAATGTTTCCGGTCTGAAAGACCTAAGTATTACATTCATGAGCCAAAAGTGAAATTCTTACCCCCACTTTTTTTTACATTTCTCGACGTAGGTATTATCTGATTCTAAAAAAGCAAAAATAAAATATATGTCTGTCTGCCGGTCGGCCGTCATTACCTACGACATCTAGAAAACCGCTTAAGCGATTTCAAAAATTTTGGTTCCTAAAAATAGGTATACTCTATGGACAGGTCCGAAAGGACGCTGTGTTTGATAACTGTACTGGAAGTGTGTCAAAAAATCAATAAGTGTGTCAAAAACAGCAAATGTTCATATTTTTGGCTTAAAAAACGTTCGTTTTAAGTGATTACGAGTAGAAACATTGAATTTGGAGAAATCTTGACAGTAGGGATTGGTATGTGAGATCAAAAACTAGATTATTGCATTAGAAGTTTACCAAAAAAATGTTGTCAAGTGTGTCAAAAGAAAAATTTTTATTTACTTTTTTACCCCATTTTTTGGAAAAAAATTAAATTAATTATTTGTATGACATGAAATTTTATTATTATTATAGAGAATTATGGTATCATAAGTTTGTCAAAATAATGTTGTCAAATGTGTCAAAAAAAAGATTTTGCTTCGGTCTGCAAGAACATTCATGAGCAAAAAGTGAAATTCTTACCCCCACTTTTTTTGGAATTTCTCGACGTTTTAGGACCTACTGTTTATAAAAAAGCAAAAAAAAATGTATGTCTGTCTGCCGGCTGGCCGTCACAACCTACGAAATCTAGAAAACCGCTGGACGGATTTCAAAAATTTTCTAAAAATAGGTTTACTCAATGGGAAGAGCCGAAAGAACGATATGTTCGATAACTGTACCGGAAGTGTGTCAAAAAATCGTCAAGTGTGTCAAAACAAGGAAATTTGCATATTTTTTGCTTAAAAAACTTTCATTTTAAGTGATTACGAGTAGGAACATTAAATTTGGAGAAATTTTGATGGTCGGGATTGGTATGTGAGACCAAAATCTAGATTATTGCATTATAGGTTTGTCAAAAAAATGTTGTCAAGTGTGTCAAAAGAAATATTTTTATTTATTTTTTTTACACAATTTTTTGGAAAAAAATTAAATTAACTATTTGTTTAACATGAAATTTTATTATTATTATTGAGTACTATGGCATTATAAGTTTATCAAAAAAATATCGTCAAGTGTGTCAAAAAAATGATTTCATGTATTTTTTTATATAATTTTTTGGAAAAATAAATTTAGCTGTTTGTTTACGTAAATATAATTGAACATGGAAGTTTTTGAATTCGTTATAGTTTTTGTAAATATTTTTGGAATTATGAAAAAAGTTTCAATTTTTGATTTTGTAAGAATTTTTGGAATATTTTTAGAATTTTGAAAGATTTTAAATTCTTGATTTTATTATAATTTTGGAAAAAGTTTCAATTTTTAATATTGTTATAATTTTTGCAATATTTTTAGAATTTTTGTAAAAAGTTTGAATTTTTTAATTTTTTAAGAATTTTAGGAATATTAGTAGAATTTAGAAAAGTTTAAATATTTGATTTTATTCTAATTTTCGAAAAAAAAATAGAATTTTTGAATTTTATATACATTTTTAGAATTTTGAAAAAATTTTCAATTTTTGATTTTGTAAGAATTTTTGGAATATTTTTAGAATTTTGAAAAAAGTTTCAATTTTTGCAATATTTTTTGCAATACTTTTAGAATTTTGGAAAAATGTTTTAATTTTTGATTTTGTTAAAAATTTTGTCCTCGTACAAAGCTTTGGGTGAAAACTATATAAAAAGCCTTAGCACAAACGCAATCCTTACTGTTTTATTATTTAAATTCGTAATGTCATAAAATAAAAGGAGAAAAATCAAATTTGCTTAAAAAAATTTCAAAACAAACTATTTCCATGCCTATTTTTAGGAACCAAAATTTTTGAAATCGCTCCCGCAGTTTTCTAGATTTCGTAGGTAATGACGGGCAACCGGCAGACAGACATACATTTCATTTTTGCATTTTTAGAATCAGTAGGTCCTAAACCGTCGAGAAATGCAGAAAAAGTGGGGTAAGAATTTCACTTTTGGCTCATGAATGTAATACTTAGGTCTTTCAGACCGAAGTAATATAAATACATAGCCGGAAAAAAGAAGCCTGATTGAATTGATTTAAAAAAATTCCAAATATTATAATAAAATCAAAAATTCCAACTTTCTTCAAAATCCAAAAATATTCAAGAGAATATTACAAAATAAACAATTCAAACTTTTTTCAAAAATCCTAAAATTTTTAAAAATTATCATAAAATCAAAAATTTAAATTTTTTTTCAAAATTTAAAAACATTCCAAAAATTTTAATAAAATCAAAAATTTAAACTTTTTCGAAATTCTAAACAATCCAAAAATTATTACAAAATCAAAAATTGAAACTTTTTTCAAAACTCCAAACATATTGCAAAAATTATAACAAAATCAAAAATTCAAACTTTTTCTAAGATTCTAAAAATTATAATAAAATCATAAATTTCAATTTTCTTCAAAAGTTCAAACATATACAAGAGAGTATTACAAAATCAAAAATTGAAACTATTTTCAAAATTCTAAAGATATTGCAAAAATCAAAACAAAATAAAAACTTTTTCAAAATTCTAAAAATATTCCAAAACTTATAATAAAATCAAAAATTAAACTTTTTTCAAAATTCGAAATATATTCCAAAAATTAATCAAAAATCAAAGATTGAAATTTCAAAATTCTAAAAATATTGCCAAAATTATAACATAAACAAAAATTCAAACTTATTTTCCAACTGTTTCTGTTTTTCGTGGAATCACACAAAACGATTACAAAAGAAATATCTTTCTCATAAAAACATTTAATCTGCAACAACTTGATATTTCCCAATTGTTCCTATAAGTTGGGAGGAGTTTAAACTGGATAGAAACATGTCCAATTTCATGTTCAAATACATTTCAAGTCATACAAATAATTACATACTTAATTTTATTCTTTTCCAAAAAATTGGGTTAAAAAATAAATGAAAATCATTCTTTTGACACACTTGACAGTATTTTTTGACACACTTACAATACAATAATCAAGGTTCTGGTCCCACATACCAATGCCAACCATCAAGATTTCTCCACATTCAATGTTACTACTCGTAATCACTTAGAATGATCGATTTTTTAAGCAAAAAATTTGTGTTTTGACACACTTCATGATTTTTTGACAAACACTTGACACACACTTTCATTCGCCAATACAAATTTCGTCAATACTAAACAAACCAAATGTTTTAAAAATTCAAAATTCAAAAGAATATAGGGTGAATATAATACTATAGGGCATAGTATTTATTATTCAAAAAAACGTAGAAAAATCTGTTTGGAGTCCTAAAACTTTATCTTCAAAATATGATAGCACATAATATATTATCTATCTAAACCAAAAGAAATTACTAAAAATGCATGCCGGCAAAACTGCATTTCAAAGCAATAAATAAAAAATTCAGAATTTAGATTTTTTCATTCGTTCCACTCATACAAAGTTTTGATTTTAAAAAAAATCCACAAATAAATGTACATTTTCAAACGAATTGCCCAATTAACATATACTGCTGACACTTAACATTTTAATTTACAAAAGTTTTATCTTTGAGGAGAGTACACCCTGTTTTTCGATGATATGATTTTTCGATGTAATGATTTATTCATTACATCGAATATTTTCGATGTAATGATATTTCGATGATATGATTTTTTTTTCGATTTTACGATTTTCGATGGTATGATTTTTCGATTTTGTGAATAAAATTTTCGATGATATGATTTTCGGTGATGTGATCTTTCGGTGCTATGACTTTTCGACGTAATGAATTTTCGGTGATATGATCTTTCGATGCTACGACTTTTCGATCATATGAACTTTCGATGATATGAAATTCGGTGGTATGAACTTTCGGTTTTGTGATTTCTGGTGATTCGACGATTTGATTTTTCGATGTTATGATGCGGACTCGAACTCTCCTTGCCAAACAGACCGTATATAATCTAGTTTTAAGATTAAAATATTGCGACGCTGATGCATAGGCTGACTTCACCACAGCTCTGGAAACATAGTGTTCTGGTTATATAATGAGCTAATATTCATCAAATACTTTAATTAAAAGCTGACCAATGTTATAGACTTCGTAGTTCTAATAATAAAAATATTAAAGAAAGCAGTAGTATCCCAACAAACATAAATTCTGTTGTACGAGAAAAAGTAAAAAAAAAGTTTAACCGGAAGTGACAAACCGGAAGTTAGGATGCAGAACTGTTGTAAACCGTACTAAATGTGTATGTACCAAGATTCATCCATTTCGATTGTCAGGTACAGAAGTTATTGAGCTTCCAAAATAACAGGTGCTCGGAAGACCCCCTACCACTTTGTTCACTATCGCTCAAAAACTAATCAGTTCCTTGCCATACATATTTGCATCTATTTGCGAAGTGTCATCAAAATTCATTCACGAACGAATGTTGTGTGCTTCCAACAAACATTGAAACAATAAACAGGTGTTCGGGAAGACCCCCACCACTTATCCCAATATTGTCCAAAACCTAATCAATTGTTTGAAAAAAAAATTTTTTTACCGGAAGTGAAAAACCGGAAAATGGGATGCAGAACTATTTTAAACCGTATTAAATACTCATGTACCAAGTTTCATCCAATTCGATCATCAGGTACAGATGTTATTGAGCTTTCAAAAAAAACAGGTGTATGGGACACCCCCCACCACTTTGTTCACTATCGCTCAAAAACTAATCAGTTCTTTGTCATACATGTTTGCATTTTTTTCCAAAGTTTCATCAAAATTCATTCACGAACGAATGCTGTGTGCTCCCAGCAAACATTGAAAAAATGATGACACAGTTAACAGGTGTTCGGGAGGCCCCGTACTACTTATCCCAATATTGTCCAAAAACTAATCAGTTTTTTGTCATTTAAGTCTCCATCTTTTTCAAAAGTGTCATTAGAATTGATTAATGAATGAAGTCTGTATGCTCCCAACAAACTTTAAAAACAAAGTGTGAAAAGTCATCAGTTGTATGGTAGACCCCCCCGCCACTTTGATCAATATGTCCCAAAAGATGGTAATTATCTTCTCACACTAATTGAACCCTTTTCCATAAATTTCATCATAATCACTTCATTATTGTAGGCTGTAGTGTGCATAAACACACTGAAAAAACTTCAAAAAAGTACAAAAAAATTTTTTTTACCGGAAGTGAAAAACCGGAAAATGGGATGCAGAACTATTTTAAACCGTATTAAATACTCATGTACCAATACTCGTGTTATTGAGCTTTAAAAAAAAGAGGTGCTCCGGGCACCCCACACCACTTTGGTCACTATCGCTCAAAAACTAATCAGTTCCTTGACATACATATTTGCATCTTTTTCCAAAGTGTCATCAAAATTCATTCACGAACGAATGTTTTATGCTCCCAACAAACATAAAAAACATTGGGTAAAAACCACCTGTTGTATGGTGGACCCCCCAACCCTTTATCCAATGTACTCCAAAAGCTGATAAAATCTTACTCATGTTATTTAAAAGCTTTTACCAACTTCATGAAAATCGATTGGTAATTGTAGGCTACAGTAGGGATAAACACCTGGAAAAAAACCTTTTAGCCGGAAGTGACAAACCGGAAGTTGGTGTGCATAAATATTGGAAACTGTACTAAAACCTTATATACTAAGTTTCAATAAGATCATAGTCCGGGGTCAGAAGTTATTCAAGATTTGAACTTAGAGGTGTTCGGGAGACCCCCCGCCATTTTGTCCAAATTTGAAATGAATCCAGTTCTTCCATTTTCAAGTGAACCTGTATCATTTGCCAAAGTTTAATCAAGATCCTATGCAGAAAGGTCACCCACACACACACACACCCACACACCCTCCCACCCACATACAGACGTACACCAAAATTTTTATTGTCTATTTAGATAGAGGATGGTACAAAACAAAAGAAAAAACAAAATTTGGGGTATGTAAGATTTTTTTTTCACGATAGATTGCATTACTTCACACAATTTAAAATTGTGGTGAAGTAAAAAAAAAACAAAAACAATGTTTCAGTTTCAATTTAGAATATATTTGAATTGGAACGATGAAATTGCAAATTTGACAGTTTTAGTACAATTTAGAATTTTTGGTACTCAATAGCATGAATTGGAACACAGTCTAACTAATTTTCATAGTAAAATCATTATAAAAATTATCTTGCGTTTTTTCTTATTGTTACAGATCTACAACTGCTGTACTATTACTCTATAAATTGTTTTTTTTTTCATTTTGACGTTTAATTAACATAATCACAACTTACTTAGATAATCTATAATATAATTTATAATTAATACTAAATTATTAATTTTTTTTCAAAAAAATTGTTGTTTAAAAATTACTATTACTTCGTAAAATTAATATTATATTTTAGCAGTTTTTAATCTTTTCTTTAAAAAATAACTTTTCAGATGAAAAGTTGATGCTAGCAACTGAATTTAGTTGTGTAATCAATAGCACGTCATTAAATACCACTGCAAAACCAGTATACCGGTGTTCTTCGATTTCTATGCCACAGTACCAGTAGTAACATTTTTGTTCAGTATTCACCTCATTTTAAATGAAACGAAGATTTAGATTAATGAGGTAGATTTAATATTTTTTCTACGATAGTATGTGAAAAGCCAATATTCATGCAGGTTTAACTCTCTGTGAAAGTGGCCCTGGCTCTCTTTAGTGCATTTTCACTAAATAACAAATTGTACTTGCTATGATAGTTTCAGATAATTTTACAAAATCTTTAAATCACAATTAAATAGAAACGCACAATTAGAAACAGACAAGCTTTCCAAAAATATTTGTTTAAGAGCTTTACCGTCAATATTCATAGATAAAGTTCTGTATAATTTTCAAATTAAAATTATTAACAAAAGAACTGTGGTTTTCAGACATAAAAGGATAAAAAGAAGTTGAGCAAGAATGTTCCAAACTCAAGGCTTTGTAAATTTTTGCCAAACGTTTATAAAAAGTACGACCAGTTTGTCCAATATAAATATATAACAAAAACATGTATTATTAAAACCTATTGAGAAGTATATATGGCTTATGCCATTATATTTCAGCATATTTTTGGTAGCTTCCAACCTTGTTATCAACGATCATTTTTTTTTCGTATTACTTATTGAAAATGATCGAACCCGTTTTTTTGTTCAGCAGTTTTTTTTCATTTTTGCCATTATTTTTCTGTAGTGCTCACCGATAATTGCTCTGGTTTCTGTTCTTATTTATGCACTTATATGAAGAGTATAAGAGAAATAGAATAATAAATGTTGCTTTTTAACCTGTAGAGGGCGCAGCCACAACTCCATAAATAGCTTGATATGCCATCGGAAAGGATTCAACCTTTTCAAAAAGTCTAAACTCCTATTGAGAATTTAAAAAAAAATTTTTTTTTTTCACTTTTTCCAAACCTCTCGTGGCCAAACTGGGTGGTGGTCATACATGAAATTTGACTTTCTGAAACGATTGAATTTTTACGGAGTGGTGGGTCCTCTACTGGTGAAAAACTTGGCAACATTTATTTCAGCCTTACTACACCCCTAACGGTACTTTTGTAAACTTAATTATTAATTACTTTAGTTAGAATGATCTTTCAATATTGGTCCTATTCGTACAAGTGCATAAATAAGAACAGAAAACAGACCAATTTTCGGAGAGCACTAAAAAAAAATAATCGCAAAAATGAAAAAACTGCTAAGCAAAAAAATATGGTTCGGTCATTTTCAACAAGGAATACGAAAAAAATTAAAAAACAAAAATCGATTCCCGAAATTGATAAAACACTCCTTTGAATTTTGCTTCTTCCCATGCAGTTTGGTGCAGATTATAACAGTTTAATTCTATATAAATAATTGTACAATGCACATAAGTTTAATCCAACTTATTTTTAAATTGTGTGAATCAATTGGATGATTTTTTCCAAAAATAATTATTACATTGAAATTCTGTAAATTATTAGTGACTATCTTATTTGAGTCAACACCCATGACAAACATTTTTTAATTACTTTAAGTTAATTAATTATTAAAACTATTCAAATATTTGTTTTTGTTTTTCTCATTACAGATTTTAGATCTTTCATACAACCGAATAAGATATTTAACACGAACATCATTTAAGCCTTACACAAGTTTAAAGTATTTATATTTATTTGAAAATATGATACAATTTATAGATGATGGAACTTTTTCCTATCTCACCGATTTAGAAGCTCTTGATTTATCAACGAATGGTTTAAGAACAGTACCATTAGAATTATTTCAACTTCCGCTACTTCGCAATTTACGACTACAACAAAATCCATTGTACGATTTAGATGTCGAAGTGAAAAAACTATCAAAACCTATAAACGCTCCATTGTACGAGCTAAATATTGCCGAATGCAATCTAATAAATGTGCCACAATTTGGTATTCTACCAAATCTAAAACATTTAAATATTTCAACGAATAGTTTTCATACTTTAAAAACACAAGATTTTTCAGCTTATTGTAATTTAGATGTAATCGATTTGAATAACACAAGAACGACAGCATGCTCGTGTTCAGTAATCAATTATTTACAAAAACGTGGCGTTAAACAGATTTATTCGTTATGTAATTTTGTTGATTACACACCGACGTCATGCAAGGAAAATGATGTTATTTTAAGTTTTAACGAAACCAAAGATTATTTCAAATGCAATGAATTAAAAACTGTGGTACAGTTAAAAGAAAGTTCATCGTTCACATGGAGAGTTATTTTGATAGCTTTAGCTGTATTTTTTATTGTATTTGTTGGAACTATATATTGTATGCATTTAAGGAATGTTAAACAAATGAAAAATAAATTGAAAGCACAAACAATTAATAATAATACAATTAAAGTTAAACAAACAGTGCCGAATAGTG
The DNA here is from genome assembly GCA_963693315.1 of Diogma glabrata. Taxonomy (NCBI): domain Eukaryota; kingdom Metazoa; phylum Arthropoda; class Insecta; order Diptera; family Cylindrotomidae; genus Diogma; species Diogma glabrata. The sequence continues at coordinate 42,605 of CAVNZG010001288.1, forward strand.
TGGATGAACATAGTTTTAAGACCGACGATTTATTATTATCTATTGATAAAAGTTAATTATTTGCTTACTTGTAATTATTTTATACGATTTGTTTATAATATTTTTCTAATAATTAAATTTTATATTTAAGTTAAATAATAATTTTACAAAGTGTTGTAAGCATTCATGTTTCGCAAACATTTAAAATGTAAAGAAACATAAAGACTAACTTTTCTAAAACTTTTATTAAAAGTCTTCCAAAAAGATATACCAAAAATTAAATTAATAAATATTTAGTTTTTTTAATATTACTTTAAATTTAATTTTATAAAAAAAAAGTTATAGTAAATAAATATTCATCCAACTTTTTTTTCTGCGTAAATGTCTAATGTGAAATTGGCTATGCGTCAGGCGCCCGTCAACGATTGTTAAAACGTATCGCTAACAGTCCGACGGAGGTAATGTTTTTACAATATCCATGCGTGTATTTTTAAATCCTCCAGATAGCATTGAGAAATGGACTGCTTCAGAACGTATGTGTTTGTGTACTTTTAAGTTCTAGTTCGCGGATTTAGTAACATCAGAAAGAAAAAATATATTCAATGTTCGATCATATACTAAAATCCTCAAATTCGATAGATAAATCATTTAATTGTCTTCCTTTGAGATTGATGAGAAGACCATTCCTGCTTAGGTATTCAGCGACAGCACATATCAACCATCTGTCAACGAGATTTCATGCCGTAAAATACTTTCAACGGTATTACAGAAAAATCAGCTCCAGTGTCTACGAAGAAAGGACTATTTATTGAGTCTCAAATAAAAAAACAATGGCTTGCCGATTCGCTACTATCAACCATTATAACGTCCGCTATATTCATCTAAACAATAATAAAACCAATTCATATTCTTTTAGGTAGATTTCATATAAAAATCTACCTATTGCAATGGGCTTCATCTCGGAATTTCGGAAAAATTTTTGTGCCAAACGACTATATATGATAAGCGGAGACGAAAAAACAAAAAAAAAAAGTTTATATATATATATATATATATATATATATATATATATATATATATTATATATATATATATATATATATATATATATATATATCTGTAGGTGGGAGGTAAACTACACTAAGTCACATTTTTAAAATTTTACAGGAAAGCCAAAAAACTGTTTGAAAATGGACTATTTACTATGGACTTGGTTAATTTAAAATTGTTCTATCTCGAAAACTACACTAGTTAGGACTCAGTGCTCTTAACCTCTCGGTAGAGAATAAAATCCTGATTCTAACAGTATAAAAAAACGTATTTTGAAAAAATTGGACTTGGTGTAGTTTACCTCCCACCTACAGATATATATAAACGATATGAGATATAACGAAAACGACCGGCACTCTCACGGTCGCATTTGTTGAGGTAGATCAAAAAAATTTTCTGTACTTGTGTGTTCTAATAATATCTTGGACAAGTTCGTGAATCAGCAAAATCCGACACGTGGTTAAGAAACTAGAGGCTTTTTTCTGAAAAAAATTGATTTTTTAAAACCGTTATAACGGCCGTTTGGATACTAATATTTCAAAAAATTTAACAAATTTAGAATCTTTGGAATCTTTTTTATCAATTTGTTTTAAAAATAGACCTCTGCAGTTAAAGGTTCCTGAGTGAGGGGCTCCAACAAAAAAAATTGCAAAAAAAAATTTTTTTTTAAAACAACCGGCACTCTCACGGTCGCATTTATAAGGCCAGATCAAAAACCTTTTCTAAAAATGTGCGTGTTATTAATATCTTGGACAAGTTTGAAAATCAGCCCAATCCAACACATGGTTAAGAAACTAGAAGCTTTATACTAGAAAAAAACTCTGTTTTTTCGATCCGTTATAACGGCCGTTTGGATTCTAATATTTTTAAAAACTTCATAAATTTAGAATCTTTGAAGCCTTTTTAATCAGTTTCTTTCAAAAAAAAGACCTCTGCAGTTGGAGGTTTCTGAGTGAGCGGCTCCAACAAAAAAGCTTGTAAAACACAAAATGCGTTTGAATCAACCGGCCCTCTCACGGTTGCATTTGTGGAACCAGATCAAAAAACCTTTCTTAAAAATGTGTGTTTTATTAATATCTTGGACAAGTTCGTAAATCAGAAAAATCTGACACATGGTTAAGGAACTAGAGGCTTTATACTAGAAAAAAAAGTGTTTTTTTTAATCCGTTATAACGGCCGTTTGGATACTAATATTTTTTAAATCTTCATAAATTTAGAATCTGTGGAAACATTTCAATCCGTTTCTTATAAATATAAACCTCTGCAGTTAGAGGTTTTTGACTTGTTGGCTTCAACAAAAAAGTTTGCAACAATCCCCAACTACAATTTCCAAAAACCTTATAACAGTCAATGTCAACCTTATAACAGTCAAAAAAATAAAAGATTTGAATAGAAGAAATAAATTTTTTTTTCTTAGAAATAAACTATTTTGATATTTTGCAGTAATTGCACGACATATGATATAGAATAGGTTTGTGTCATAAATTGTCACACACATGTTCTGTGGTAGATTTGATATTTGTTTGTTGCAAAATTGGATAGATATAATTTTGCTTGTAGGTAGCTAATTTTCTTTTTAAAATTTGTTCGATATCTGTTTTAAATTAGTTTGTTTTGTTTAAACTAATCTGATACATCAGATTCTACTGGCACACAAAACTGTCTGATCTCGAAATCTACCTATTTCTAGCGGATATACGTGCCGCTTGGACTTTTTCTAATTCAATAAAAATTTATTTCAATAATTTCAGCTCATTTTTACATTAATAATAATTTTAAATTTTTCTAATAATTAACGGCTAGTTCAATTTCGAATTACAATTATAAAAATAAACGAACGCACCAATTTTATTTTCATTTTTAACGAACAGATGTCGTTACTCAATTTTTGCTTATTCTTCGGGTTGCACGATTTTCATTGGAAGATGTCAAAAGAAAAAACACATTTTTTTTCTCTGACGGGCATTCCGATTTTTGTCATAAAAAGTTAACGATCGAACTTAAAACCATTAAGATTTATTATTTCTTTTGATTATTTTTGTGGAAAAAGCGACTAAAGAATAAGAAATATAATTTTCATAAAAAGCATTTATATAATAAATAAAATAAATATACATGTGATTATAACTCCAATTTTTGTGAAGAATCTTCTTTTTCTGCTAATATAAATGCAAACTGTGTGACGTCAAATTGGTTTTTTTTTGTGTAACTCCAGCAATGGAGGATATTACAATTATCAAGTGTGATATCACTGTCTGAAAGAGAAACGATCTAATGTTATTGTATGATGTAGTATCGGAATCTAAGAGAACGGTGGACTATTCAAGGAAAAAATATACAGATGGTAGCCATTAATTATTGGATGTGTAAAAAGAAAAGCATCAACTGGATTGGTTGAGTAAAACTAAAGGAAAATATGTGTTGTACGGGATTCTGGGGAACGATTTCGGATTTCATCAGTCTCAACGATCTTTAAGATAAGTTTCTATTTTTATATAATTAATGTTACTAAATTATATTATTCTTTGTATTCTTGGTAGTCCTATGCAATGATAGGTTAAGTAGTTCCCTGTTAAGAGATTCCCAAATTTAGGATTCGTGTGGGGACAAACCGCATCCCGTGTATATTTTTCTCTAATATATATATTTTGTTAGCAAAAGTCCAAGCCATTATACAGTGGCAGAACACCGTATTTGGAGTAGGCAAAGTTTGTTTTGGGCTGCACCAAGAGGTTGTGTTTGTATAAACGCTTGAAACTGAAAGATTCAACTTGTGGTGTAAAATAATACTATGATAAAATATGATAATTTGATCAAATGATAGATATTTGTGTGAGGTACTTTAGCTGAATTGAAACCTCGAATGCCATCACGCATCCTCTTTGGCAGCTGTTTGATTTCCTTGATTGTTTTAGTACCCGCCATTGCCATGAAGGAAGCCTCTAATATATTGTCACGTGTTTTAACCTCGAATTGGCCATTGACCTTACTCTCAATTCGATAAACGTAATTCCCCAAATCACCATCTGGATACGTTCACTGATTAGTATTAGTAAGGAAAAACTCCAGGTTTTATTTCTCCATGTTTTAGTATGTATTCCACAACTTTGTTGTTTCACTATAACAGCAACACAATACAGCAAATAATATAATAATAATAATAATATATTCTTCCAATATTCTTCAGAAATTTCAACGGTTGATTTTAGAAATCTCCAGTATAAACACATCGTCCAAAATAATACACAAAATATATCTATTCATTAACATTTAAAACTTTATTCACAATTTAATTTCATTTAACATAATCGCATCGCACTTAAACTGTTTAAACTATCGAAGTTTAATTTAAATTATAACTTTACATTATCGCAGTCTAATTTAAAACTAAACTTTCGTTCTGCAAAAGGAATTCCTTGAATAAATTAATATTCTAGATAAATCCATTCTTTAAAAAGACTTTTTTCTTATATAACTATATGAAATCAATCTTATATAATAACAACGTCCCAAATATCTCAGACGGACATCACATTTATGGCATAGCTATATCATTATTGTTATGTCATGTTTTTACGTAAACAAGTGTGAAATAATGACATACATACTACTTATATATGACCCAGATCTAACATAAGATGTGACTTAGCGTGATATAATTATGATGTCACAATGACGTAAATATGTTTTCTGGGGAGGGTAGCAAGGTTTCGACTGTGTTCGCCACAAGACTTCCTGCATGATGCCATCGAGGATAAAACCACATGAACAGAGTAAAAAGGGGGGAGGATTTAGTGAGACAGCGCACGAAGGAAACTGGCATTGAAGCGGTTAGTATTTTCGTCAAAAAATTTTCCGTTTTACAGGAAGTTTGTTATTTGTTGTTTTATAGGCGAGGCGTCCTTGTAGTGTAGTCATAGCCTGACATGTAGACTGCTTTATTCATATGTATTCTGTTTATTCACATGACGGTGACCAGTAGCTCCACCATTAGCCTATAAGTGTTTTATTTTCATACTGATTTTCCAACGCCCTGACTAGCTTTAAGCAATAGGGGCTAACGGTAGCTTTTTGGAGATTCTAAATGCGCTGTGCAAGTGTTCTAAAAATATGCCGGGATAGTTCTTGACTAACGTATACATTAGGGACAGACATAAATTCAAATTATATCTGTGGTATAAGGACCGTGTATTGTTATTTGATAAGACCGTCGCGCTGTAAGTGTTAGGATCTGTAAGTGTTAGGATTGGCTATTTTATTTTTCAACAAATTAAACGTTAAACAAATTTAGTATTCCGTTAAAGTTATTCGATTGTTGTCAAAATATTGAAAAGAAAACAACATATATTAAGAAGTTCTAATTATGCGATATTTTATACAATGTATACATTTAGAAAAATAGAAAATTAATAAAGTTTACGCAGCGGAGAAGAATTTTACGCAAACGGAAATTTTTAGTAATATTAAGGAGAAAGAACAATCTTCTTCATAGCCCTCTTGATTGACGTCATACTAAAAAACACATGAATATTGCCATATGCAAGAAATTGGATTATGTAGTGTTTTTGAATTTTTTTTATGTTAAATATTATTTGAATTTTGTTATATTGTGATTTAATTTCAATATGGCGCTACAAGTTCACGATGTTTTCTATGCTAAATAATAAAGCAGGCTTATGATATTGGAGGTTTCGTTGACCTATATAATTTTCGAAGTTTATATTTAAAAATAAGATTTTTCAAAATGAGATTAAACAAACCTTAGCCACTTGCTACGGTGAAAATTTGTTTATTTGGTATGTATATGCATCATAAAAACATAAATACTTGATTGTTATTTATATTTATTAGGCGCGTTCCATTGAAAATCAAACTTACTCAAATTTGCTTGATCTACTCTACCTCGAACAGGTTGTGTAGTTGAAAAGCAAGTTTATTTTTCGATTTTATTTCGATCGGTTATGAACTTGTTTTGGTATTTTCCCACATCCATTTCTCTAACGCTAGATTAGCGTTAGATATAGCGGTTGATCTAGCGTTAGATTAGCGTTAGATTTGTATAGGAAATGTCCAAATTGTCTACCGCTATACCATTTAGAAAGGAGAGAATCTTTAATAAAACACATTTTCGCCATCTTTGAAAACAACTAGAACTAACTTCAGTAAGACCCCTGGTGGGGAAAAGTCGAAAAAGCAGT